>JAVJAQ010003784.1:0-47500 GCA_032362365.1 Zygogramma bicolorata | reverse complement strand
AAAAAAAAGAAAAAAAAGGGGGGGGGGGGGGAAGGGACCCCACCAGAGGAGAAGAAAGAAGAAGAGGAAAAAAAAGGGGGGGGGGGAACAGAAATTGGGACCGCACCTCATAGAGAGGAGAGGAAGAAGAGAAAAGAGAGGAAAAAAACCGGGCGTCGGGGGCGGTAAGTCAAATATTTTTATTCAGGACCCTGCCACCTTCATATTTTAGCAGAGCGTTACTGAATGGTATTGAAGAGAAATGAAAGAGTCGAATTCAAAATCCGGGCGTCGGGGGCGGTGCAGCTCCAGCACTAGTTTTATTAAGGACCCTGCCACCTTCATATTTCAGCAGAGCATTATTGAGTGGAATTGAATAGAAATTACATAGTCGAATTCAAAAATCCGGGCGTCGGGGGCGGTGCAGCTCCAGCAACTTTTTTATTGGCGACCTTGTCACCTTCATATTTTGGCAGAGCGTTACTGAATGGAATTGATGAGAAACGACAGAGTCGAATTCGAGAATTCGGGCGATTGGTACGGAGGGCAATAGGGATCCACAAACACACGAATAATTTCAATTCCAGTCAGTAACGCTCTGCTGGAATATGAAGGTGGCAGGGTCCGTAATAAAAATATTGCTGGAGCTGTACCGCCCCCGACGCCCGGATTTTTGAATTCGACTCTGTCATTTCTCTTCAATTCCAGTCAGTAACGCTCTGCTGAAATATGAAGGTGGCAGGGTCCCCAATAAAAATGTTGCTGGAGCTGTACCACCCCGGACGTCGCAACTCTCGGAATTTTCTAATTGTTCCTTCTATTTTTTCCGTTTCGAAACATAATTATCATTTCCAAAAGCCTCGTCACTGTTTCAAGATGATAGGAGTTTTTTTTTAAATACTGCCGAACTTTATTGCTAAAGTAACCAAGGTTTTTGCATAATTCATTTTTGCTAAGCTAAGAAGAGATACATGGAAAAACTTCCATTCGGTCCATCATGATTATTTTCAAAAAAACAAATGAAATCATCAAGTTCTGATAAAAAAATAAATTGTCAGATATGATCCCTGTTCTTCGAAATGTGAGGGAATGTCAATGGGTATTACCATTATTTCACTGAATATTTTGCTAAAAAATTAATATATTCAATGTAAATATCACAACTTTGGCAAAACTTCACAAACCTCAAATATGCTCTGAATTCCTTATTACTCAAAAACAAATACTTCAGTCTGACAGTTTCTGAAATAAGATCTGTAATGCGTTTAATCACCGCCTTGGCACCGGAAATATCACTGGTCCTATTATTATTTTCAACTATTCCTAGAGCTTTTGCATACCTGAAATATAAGGGAATCAATAAATTGTTCATTGAATCAATTTTGAGTATTACTGGTCTTGCAGATCATAGAGGTCGATTATTTTGTTGTTCCCAGAAATATATTCTCCCAAAACCTTCTGTCGTTTGACCATAAATCGAATTTTTTCCTTCAATCCTTTCAAGTTGGAAAAACTCCTTTCCAAACTCGCCATCAACCTCTGTGAGTAGCTCAAACAGTCTTTGTATTCAATGTTATTTCTTAAATCTATATCACAAATATTGTTTCTTCGAATGCTATTATAACCTTCCACTCTTGTTAGCAGCTTGGAAAATTCATTCGTAACTGATGAACTTCTTTTTTTAACATCCTCAACTGATTGGTTCACGTAACGTAAGTACAAATGAAAACAAGTTCGGAAATAATTGGCAGTTTTTTTTTCCATACTAATGTAGTACACCATCTGAGCTTTCAACTGTCTCATGTAGCTCATATTGAATTTCAAAGCAGACTTCATGGCTTCCTTGATGAGTTTTGGAAAAATATATGTAACACTATCAGCTATCAAGACGTTTCTACATACGACATAAACATCAGTTTCTTCTTTCATTATTTCTGACAAGATCATATTGTCGTATTCCATACATAAAGCATCCTTATCAATCAACAAAATCAGTTCATCTTTCTGAATCTTGATATCTCTGCAAATCCAGTCTTTCAAAGTGCCCACTAAGGTTCCTTCGTCTACTTCATAAGAATAAAACTCCAGCTTGTGAAGGGAAAAAACATTTATAATTTTTTTCTTCAGAATAAGGTTCAGATAATCGAACACTTTAATGTCGCCGGGAAAATTCTGAGATCTTTGGCTTGGATCGAATGTTAAGACATGTCTCAACCAATTTTCAATATGCTGCTGTAGACATTTTGAAATGTAGTGTTCTTTTTTTATCTCTGAGGAATTGGTAACCTGGCCAGAGTAGTTCAGGTACATGCATATTTCTTCAGACTTTTTCTCTTTTATTTTAGCGAACCTGCAAGAATAAATGATAAAATTTCCCGAACAAACATAAAAAGGAGTCTACTGATAAATTTTTTCAAAGTTCAACCCTCAATATATGACAAATTAAGGTAAGGAAAAGTAAAATGACGGAAAGCAGAAAAGAAATAATGAGCTTTTGCATTATGGTTATCAGCTTACTTCACCTGTTTGCTTTGCTTGCTAAGAGTAGCAGTTCAGAAAAAGGCATTTTCAACAGTTCTCGAGATATTGATACTAAACAAAATATGGTGTTGTGGCTGATGTCTGATTCACGTTGGAAACAAAAGTTCCAGCAATGAGAGAGTGCATGAATTCACGCTCCACATTATTGGACCTCTTGCAGAAATAACTAAAAAGCTCGTTCGAATCCATCCAACACACAGAAATGATGTCCATATGGATAGCTGAACGAGTACTTCACTATTTATTAAACAAGCTAACGCTCGAGCCAGGCAAGAAAAACACTCCTTGATTAAACCTAGGAATCGAGAATCAGTAAGAAAACATCTGAAGTTTTTCAAGGAAGTGAAATGAACCCAGAAGATACAAGCAAGCTATACATCAATTGCTCAGAAAATGTTGGTGTTCATTTCGCAAATAACAACTCAATTTTTTAGTACTAAGGTTCCCCAAGATTTTCATGAACAACTTCATCACTGTCTGATAAAAAATTAACTCCATCAGCTCACTACTCATTACAACACCTGTTCTTGACACGCTTTCCAAGATGTTAATCCAGCAAAGAGCCACTCATAGGACCCCATCGAAGTGCCAAAAGGACTCAAAGTTAGTTAAAATGAAGAGGAAGGATCCGAAGATCCATGAATTCGTTTTAATATATCTGCCTCCAAATGCAATGCATCACTTTCACTCAAGAAGCTGTTGGATTAGGCAGACAATCAGTGGCAAAATACTACATATATTATAGCCATGATGAGATCCACTATAAGCATCGAGGCTTAGTTGAAATTGCCTTCACTGTAACTATTTGTCAAAAATGTAGCATAGACCGCCAATTGATACACCCGATACGGACGATTGAAAATATCTAGTATTGTCTGGATTAGTGAAATAGATATGAAATTCATAAAAAATCTGCATGAAATTAGGCTTTTCGATAATTACTGTTTGAATGCCATTATTTTGTGATGGAAGGATTCTTTCTTAGAAGTTTTTTTGGGTTCTCAACCTAACACAACCTGAAAAAAAAATTAATATTGGAATATCTACAAGTGTGGAAGCGCAAATTTGAGTTAAACGAGAAGTTGCTGACTGATAGAACGTGTTCCTTTCAGAAAGAACGGTTTTTTATTAACACAGCAACTTTTCGGGGTAGATAGGAAATCTGTCCTTCCACACTTGCATAGGTGCTGTTACGATATTTCCTTGGAAAATCTCAATTCTGACACCACTGTTACGATGTCTCCTTAGGTTCGTCGAATAAAAAACCAAACAAGACTAAACTTCTTTTATTAAAACTCTCTATCACAATACAATACAACACAATCACTTAAATCGCTCCGATAACTTTCCAATGCTCGGTACTAAACTCTCTGTACTAAAAATTCTACACCTTCGCACTTAGCAATAACAATTAAAAGCTCTTTCCACTTAGATCTCAATAACTCTTGCCACTTAGCTCTGAATAAAAACTTGCCACTTAACCAACTCTCCGAATAACTGACTCTGTCCGCGTCGAAGTCTCTCCCGTATTTATACCCCTGCGTACGCCTGTGAAGAATCTTCGCGAGAAGCCCCGATGACGTGTCTCGAATTCTCCTTACGGGTTCCAGGAAAATGACGTTCGCTACGACGCGATTCCTCATCTGCGTTTACGATCTAGTCAGGACCGGCGCTAAGGCGTCAGTGCCAATATTAATTCTTATTTTTTCAGATTGTGGTAGTTTGGGCACCCAAAAAAACTACAAAAGCTTCTCGACACATCTGGAAGCTAATGGCATGAATAGTGTCAGAAAAACGGTGTCATCTCATCTGCAGTTAGGGAACCGTCATAAGGAATATAACGTGAAGAAAAGAATTTCATTGGTGTGATAGTGAATTACTTATGCTACTGGCGGAGAATTTCTCAAGCTTTATGAATCAAATAAAATACTAAAATATGAGTTTTCTTGGTAGAGCGCATATTAGGACTGACTCCTCTTTTCAAAATTATTAAATGTCAAATTATATTTCAAATGCGGAATTATCTGGTGAAATAAGCCTGTCCTCAAAATTTCAAAGGGTATAACTCGACAAAAAATTTTCACATAAACAGGATCAACCTCAAAGATGTACACACTTCACTCGCTTCAAACCATCAGCTTAGACCTCCAATTCTATCATATAACCTGGTTAAAGGACTTACGGTTATAAAATGTAATCCAAACATATAAATAATTCTACTCACAACAAAAAAGTTACATCTTGCAGCTCATGAAGGGGACGGTTAAAAACTTTTTTAGCAAAACGGCTACTATGATTTAGAGGAACATTTTGAGGACACTCTACTTTGATGTTTGATGCTCCTTCTTCAATCATTTCAATCATTTTAATTTCAAAATGTATCCACCAAAATGTTAAAGCTATTCATTCCCTTAGGCCTTGGTAGGTGCAGACATATTTCAAAGTAAACGACAATTTTTCTCAACTAGAGGTTAAGTTCCACGATCTCCTAAGATTCACGGGTATTTAGCTGTGAGAGACGAAGTAATTTCTACAAGAAAATGTGGGTTGTCCTTTTGATCTTCGATTGCCTCTTCGTTATAGTTCGCGTCGAAATGCTGTGGTATAAAATACCTGCTTTCGACAGCGGCCAGTGCCGGAAGTGGATTAAGTCCAGAGTTCGGAAGTTCTTATAAATACATATGCCTTTCAATATGTTGTTCTCGGTAGTGTAGCGACAAACACGTCGGCATGACAAGCGGGAGACCGGGTTTCGATTCCCCACCATGGAACCAGCACCGTCCTGTGAGTCTTGAGTTGAAAGGTAAGGTATCTATTGCTAGCACAAGTCTTGAAGGTTGCGTTAGTAGGAGGGCGTCAGCTGTCTAACAGGCAAACCGTATTTAGATCGTATTTTTTTAAAACCATTAAAAATCATCCTGATCCCAAAACCGTTCTATTTTCAACGGAAAATACCTTAAAAATACTACCTCTACCGAGTGCGATAATCGTTGTAGAGGGAACGAGCCACGCCCATTCCCAACTTCTATCAGCCATCAAATTCGGTTTTGCTTAAGAGTTATGCAACCCAGTTTAAACACAAGACCTGAATTGCATACATGTATTCGCTGTGATGAATGTTCTCTTCAGTGCTCAGTACAACATAGATAATGAAAAACATATCAATAATGAAATGAAGATCCCAGGAGTTCCTTTTTTTTCTTTGTAGTTTTTTGGGTTGTTAACCTGCCACAATCTTGAAAAATAAGAAGTAATATTAAAATCTATACAAGAGTAGCAGGGGAGATTTTTAATCTACCCCAAAAAGATGCTGTTTATTATTGAAAACAGTTTCTTCTTAATGAAAAACGTCCTATTAGTACTTCTTGTATAACCCAAATTCGCCTATAAAAAAAAACAAGAACTAATATTTATGAAAATACTTATCGTTGTTAACGTTGCGGAAAAGAAGTATGCTTCCATTTTCAAAACTTGTTCACAAATATTTCTCTTCAAGTTACGTTTTCGATGACCTGTCAAGGATCTGAGATTTTACATAACATTTTGTCTTTCAAGAGGGATAACCAGGTGATATTCACATCAAATGAACTTGTTTTGATGCAATTATCCTCAAACAGCATGGTAAAAGATGATTCCTTCAATGCTCGTTTCCTACCATTGCAATGCCTTGCCATCATTTGAGTGTCCTTCCTTTCTATTGTGTGACCTCATCGACAGTAAGAATGTGTTCTGATAATTTAGAACCACCCTGTTCTTGATATACATCTTGTGTTCACTCTTTCGCACTTTTGGAGGTGTCGACGTTCACCTGGCTACCCCTCATGAAAAACAATATGTTATGTCAATCTCAGATCTTTGACATATTTTCGAAAACGAACCTAAAAGAGAATTAATTGAATGGTAATGGTTCGGACTTCCATTGTCTATATTATTAACTCTATTGAAACCTGTTGCTAAGATGGGAAGGAAAGGATCAAAATATGAATCAAGTGAGAAAATCAAATCATAATCAAATTTTTGGTCAATAATGAAATTAGCGATTGATTGATCAAAGAAAATACTGTTGTTACAAAAAACGAGATATGAAATATGAGTCGAAAAAAATTTTCAAATAATGAAATATATGAAATAATATTGTGACAAGAAAATTGAGGTATGGAATGTGAAATACTAGTCAAAAAATGTAAATAAAGAAATTGAATGAAATATTATGAAAAAATGTTGAAACCAAGTTTAACAAACCCGATAAAAATACAAAGATAAAAATTCATCCACCAGAAAATAATGACATTCAAACAGTACTTAAGTTCGACTATAAGTACTTACAGGATTGATCAAAGCTTAACATAAATGGATGAAGGCTTTTCACCAAACCAGTAAAACCATTGTCTAACTTCTGTGGGATCCTCAGTTCCTTTTCAATATGTATTTCACTTTTTGTTGTACTAAGCACTGAAGATGATGGAAATCTGTTGAAATATGACAGCACCTTTCTAGGCCTTAGACTGTGGCTGAAACATTAAATTTGGGGGATACGGTTTTGGAGAGTTGATTCATTTTGAATCCTATTACTCCACTTCGACAATGCAATATTTTATTAAATTTACTTTTGATATTTTCAACTATTCGAGCGGTGAAATTGTATTGTACACTGTGTTCATTTCAAGTTGAATCGAGGTTTTCCTGCACAAAATTCCATTTCAGAATTATGAAATTCATGCCTAATTTCCACAATACGCTGTATAATATGTTTTTCCTCTCATTATAAACTGTCAAACTTTTCTTGTAGTAAAATTCGAGCTAAATAATAAACCTTCCAGATACTAACCTTTCAAATGGAGGCACATGCGGCAGAAATGGTAGTACTCCACAAATTATTTCAAATGTTAGGATTCCCATTGACCAATAATCAACGCTACTATTATATTTAACAGTTTCAAATATTTCAGGTGCTAAATAGTGAAGAGTTCCGACAAAGCTGACAACAGTATCTCCCAATTCTTTGGCATAACCAAGATCAATGATTTTATAAACAGTATTTCCTTTCCGATCATCACAATGTTGCAGTACAATATTATCTGGTTTAACATCTCTGTGAGTTATTTTGAGGTTGTGCAGATATTGGAGACCACTTGAAATATCTTCCAACACAAAGCGTACATCTTGTTCTTCTAAACCAGATATATTTTTGGATTTGCATAGAACATGTCTAAGATTTCCTTTGCGGCAGTATTCCATAGGAAGCAGAGGTAGTTTAGTAGGATTATGTTTCATTAAAGCACTTGCCAGGTCTGGAGGGATCTCCTTGTATTTTATCACATTCGGATGGTTTATGATTTTCATGATGTCCACTTCATTATGCCACCTTTCCTTCTGCTTTGGAGTGAGATTTATATGCGTTTGAAATTTACATTTCTTTACAGCTGAAAATTTCAAAATATATTTTTATTACTACGAACCTTTCCACTACAAAGACATCACACTTCATAAGTTTTTGAACAGTGGTCATTCAAGGACAGAAAAAACGTACGTTCTGGCAGCGGCACACCCAGAAATATCCTACGGAGGGGGGTAATCTCAAAAATGGCAGACTCGATGCAAACAAAAATGATGAAGAATCCGACAATGTTATAAATCAAATAAAGATCAAAAAAGTATTCATTAAGTATGGCATGAGAATACACCATAGTTCTGTTTGCTGAGATGATTTTACCAATATTCTACGTGATGGTACTGTTGAAATTTGACCGCAATTATCGGACAGTTAATCTTGGGGGGCAGCTAGGGTACCCTTGGCTCCCCCTTGGTCGCCCATGGTCTAAAATTATACTAATAGAGATAATAAGGCAAATTTTTTCCAAGTGCAACAGTATTATGAAGTGAAGATTTATTAATCAATTACACAAAATTTATTCTTTATACCGAACAATTAAACACATATTCCTGTTCAAATTTGATCAGTGGCCGACAGTGTACTGCCGAAGACCGAGGACAACGATCACCGATCACTCCGTCTGACCAGGGGCCTGTTTCATAAAAATACAAGTCTTGTAGCTACAAGCAAAAGACACTGCAGGTTCAAGGAACAAACAATTATTTATCATCAGGTTTCTTTGTGTTTCTCTTGTAGCTACAAGACTTGTACTTTCTTGAAACAGGCCCCTGAACACATGTCGAACATGCGGGCCACATGCGGGCCGCATGCGGCCCACTGAGCATTTTCCTGCGGCCCGATTCAATTTTTAAAGCAGTCAAATAATGCCGGCGCGCGAGCGTAAAAAAAAAATTTGATAATACTCGCTGCAAGAGTATTTGATAATACGAGCGCAATCACATACACACGTAACACGACGGCGACGAATCGATTCGGTCCATCTCGCTAGGCTGTAATCGGCCGCAATCGTCAGCATATAAGAATTCAAAGCTTTTTCCATTTTCAGGAAAGAGAAAACACAAGAAATTAATTCCAGGACATTTCTTCCTCCTCAAAAAACATACAAAAAAAAATCGCAAAAGAAATTAATGCTTTTGCTTTTTTGTAACGTCCTTTTGATTGAAAAATAAATAACTATAGTTGTTCCTATAATAGTATATTTTTCATTGGGATTTTTATCAGCTTGCCTTCTTTGAAATAAAGTTTTGCGGCCTATCTCATCTACGGTCTTTAAGCTTCTGGCCCACCAGTCACTTTGAGTTTTAACATGGTTGCTGTAGACGAACGTCGCGTCGTGCAGCTCGAAGCTGTGTTTCTCTTGATGAAACACAATCACAAAGTAAAATGTATAAAATAATTTTTTATTGGAGTAACAAGTTGATTCCTCAATAATGTTCTTGGTTCTTGAGGAACATACAAGAGGAAGCACAATTTTTTCAAAAATATATCCCTCTCCTCACTTAGAAATGAAGGAGAAGCATTTTCTCAAGTTCCGGTATGGTTATTAATAATAAGTGGTTATATATATATATATATATATATATATATATATATATATATATATATATATATATATATATATATATATATATATATATATATAGTTTATATATGTATATATATATATATATAATCAGTTGATACAAATGACTAAAATTATTGTTTATGATTATGAATGAAATGAATCGCGGTATCGAAATAGAGCAAGTGTTTTGAAGACCAGAGGCGCTACCATGAGTTTTCGACACAACTTAGTCCTCCGGGGCATGGCCCAGCTCTTCAGGTTGACTGACAGTCATTCGATATCTGCAGTTAAGCAACGCCGAGCGCGGTTAGTACTTGGATGGGTGACCATGCAGGGAAATACCGTGTCGAAAGCCCGTACAGCTGCAGCGAAATAGCATATCATAGCTCGCAGACAATATATCAATGAGCACAAGATATATTGAAGATATGCCGTCCTTCGGAGGGGACGTAAAGCCGTCAGCCCCGAGTCTATGGATATTGGGCTCGTTAAAAATCCCTACCTCTGGTTGGAATACCAGAGGGTTCGGCAAAATTTCCGGTGGGGGGAAGTGTGCTCATCGGCGTCGTTTATACATGACAACAACTTAAGCGAGAAGTGGTGAGACGTAAGGATAAGTCGTGTCCGATTACTCGTGGTAGTAAACTCAATGCTTTTTTCTGGTGCGCTTCGAAATCATCATGTATTATTTCTACAGAAATGGAAATAAAAATGTAGACGTAAGGAGAAGTCGTGTCCGATTACTCGTGGTAGTAACTCAATGCTTTTTTTCTGGTGCGCTTCGAAATCATCATGTATTAAGAGAAAGGATCCCGCCTTTTTTTGCACTGAGAAACGATCGAAACACACACGTTTTTACTCATTAGGTGCCAAGTACACATCATTCCATCTTCTTCACCCCTTTTTACATAATTATAATCATTTTTCACTATGAAACTCGGATACGATTTAGAGGTCATATAAAACCAAAAAAAAAGGAAAGGAACCGTATTTTGACTTCGGATTCGTATTGTACGCATCAAAAGCCTAAATAAAAACTAGAATTTTATGGAAAACAGCCAGAATTCAACCAGTTCCTAGAAGAGAGAAGAAAACTTCACCTTGTAATTAAAGACCAATTGCATTGCTTTCGATCATTTCCAAAGTTATGGAAGAAACAATCAAAATGAAGCTTATCAAATATCTGAAGAAATCAGTTCTAATTAATGATCGAAAATACGGATTTCAGAATCAAAAGTCAACCAGTGAGCAGTGAGTTTATTTTTCACATATTTGGCAGCATGGCATCGAGAAATTCGGAGAAACGTTATGAGACTGTATATGAATGACTGTATATAAATGAGGTAAACAGGATGAAAGTTTTTCTGGAAATATGGATGTTCCTAAAAATATATAATATCACTCGTTTCATTCAGAAGATGGCTTTTTGAGTGTGAAAACAAAAATAATTCTGGGTGACAATTCAATTGACTTCAAATATCCTATCATATATTCTGCCCCACTATCATCTGATAGTGCGGAAAGACTAGTTAGACAATATCAATACACAGTCATGTAAGAATTCAAACTCTTCTAGGATTGATAGAAAGATGTGAGACACTGAAAGGATAAATGTTTGTCAAGAATATTGTGGCAAAATTCTTAACCTCCCCATTCCACATCACCGAAGTGGACTCAGCTAACAGAATCATTCAAAATTTGGTATTTGCTGTCCAGTCACAGAGCCAAAGTGGTTCGCTTTCCCTTTCATAAACGGTAGGTCCCGGGCATCCTTTGCCCTTGCATATGCTCTTAAATCAGCTTCTGAGGGGTTTCCTACAAACCTGGGATATTTATTTAAGAAAAATAAAACTTGGATTACGGTGAAAACTTTGTTGGTTCTTCAAATTTTTTAGGAAAATTTTGTGGAGGAAATTGATGAATGTTCAACAAGATATAATAAATGGATCTTGAATGTTCGAACCACTCCTTGGTAGGAATAAAGATGGAAGGGAATGGTTACAATTATAAAAGAGTTACTGTGCCATAATTTGGGAAATCATGTTGAGTTATTAAGCGCTGTTTTGTGTGACTTTGAAGCAAACATCAATGCTCAAACTCTCATTTATATTTCAAACAGGAAGGATGACAACTTCAATGTTTATGAGTGTGAATTCGAATACCAATACGCTTGATTTGGAAAGGCTTGAGAGAAGTCATCCAGTGAAAAGGTATAGGTATTTGCAGAAACTGTGAGATGGGCTTCTTAGTTAATTTAGGAAAAAGTAGGTACCTGGTTGAATTGGTCGACACTTGTCAAAAAAAGGTGACTTCACTAAAAATAGGAGATGTCTTAGTAACGATAGTGACATTACAGAACAGGTTAACTGACCAATTATGTTACAACTACTTTTTGAAGATATGGAATAGAAAGTATGATAGGTCCCTTGCAGCAATCATTCTTATTGGAAATTGAAGCTGATATTGTGGACCAATTGGACAGAATTGGGAAAAAATAACATGAATAAGATACCAGACGATTGAGACACAGAAAACATACATCCACTAGGAAGATATAGCAAACAAAAGAAGATGACAGAAAAGAAGAGAATGATAAGGAAAATCATTATGTGATTGCTCCAAAACCAGTCATCCCAATCATTTTGAAGTTCAATAACTTTGTTTTATAGACTGCTTTTTTTCAGTAGTTCATAATGTCAAAAGTAATGAATTCATTTCAAAAAATGACGAAATGTATTTTTATAGAGCCGGATTCATGCAGCTTCAGTTATCAAGTAAAAATAAACAACTATAACAAATGTGAAGGCTGATTGGTGTATGAAATATTTCTCACTAATCAGCAATAAACTTTGCTATAATTGTTGATTGTTACTTGATGATTAAGGCTTCATGAATCGACATCAAGTGGAATTAATACATATCAATCCGGAAATGAGTTGAAAGGCAGTTTGGGAATAAAGCCAGAACTCTTCTCTAGCACACTTATACATACCAATGAATTCTTCATTGTCATTATTTTTATATAAAGATACGACTCCAAAAGCTCCCGAACCTAAATCAGAAATTTTCTGCCAGCTTCCAAATTGTATTGGACCCCCCATTATTACGAGTCTGATATCATCTGCATCCCCTGAAACATTCGATTCAAAACGTTGTATAGTTTAGTAAAAACAGGTAACCAAACATGATTACCTAATCAAATCCAACGACGACCCTGCCCCTGCCTGAATAGGGAATCTGAAAGCTTCAGGAAAGGAAAGAGTATTTATATTATAAATATATTCTTTCGGGCTATGATTTATGATTTTATTTTTGTTTAGTGTTGGCGCGGCGCCGTTGGCGGGTCTCAGATCAGCTGGCAAAGCAGCTGATTGCAGCTGGCAAAGCAGCTGATTGGTCAGTGAGTATGGCCGCGTCTAACAGCTTACAGCGGTTAAGACCGCTGCACAAAATATGACAGTTTTCCATGGTGAAAAGTCAAATTCTGTAAAACGGATGTTAGACGCGGCCAATAGCTGCACGAAACAGCTTAGAGCTAAAGCCGCTCCACAAAATTTGACATTTCACTATGGAGAACCGTCAAATTTTGTGCAGTAGCTTTAAGCGCTGTGAGCTAGCTGTTAGACGCAGTCAATTTGAGAAAGCAAACACAAAGAGGGAGAGAAGAGAGAGAAGTTCAACAGAGCATCTCGTTCAACAGAGGCGTTTCCATTCAAAACATATTTGTCTCTCTCTCTCTCACTATCTGGCTGGTCATGAGTGAGAGAGGAGACAGTCGAATAAGTTTTGAATACATTAGCGCCAGAAAATGCCTCAATTTATTGAGAAATCCCGATGAAATTCCCGAATTGGATGAAACTATCCTTGAAATTTTTTAACTTTCCAAAAATGTACCAAAAATCAATATAATTTCGGACGTTCAAATCGTTCCTCCAAAGGAAATCCAACAAAATTCTGACCTTGAAACTGTTCACACTTCACTTGAGAACCCTAGGTATGGTATATGTAATATTCCCATTTCAGAACGCGCCGTAAATACGTACTGATATAGAAACATCAGACGAGCAGGAAGAAAAACTTCATCTCGACCATACGAAAAAGACATGTTACCGAAGTATTAATGACATGAAACAAACTTTAAGTTCACGGTTTATTGGCCGAAAATGATTGATGACATCTAAAATTTCGTTAATAATAGCGAAACTTGTCAAAAAAATAAATATGATCGGAACCCTCCAGTCATATCAAATTCAATCTTACACCCACCACGTCAAAGCCGTACGAACACATTCATATCGATACATTCACGATATCGAAAGAAAATTTCACAACAATAATTGATTCATTTTCTCGCTATGGTCAAGCATACCCCTTGAAAGCACTCACTGGTGTCCTTGTTCTTGAAAATCTCGTCAATTTCATCTCTCATCATGGATTACCGTTAAAAATCACTAGTATGATTCAGGAACCGATTCAAAAACAAAAAAATAGAGAACTTTTGTAAACTATACCGGATAGAACTTCACTATACAACACCGAAAAATAGCAACTCGAATTCACCAGTCGAAAGATTCCATTCAACCCTGATCGAACACTATCGATGTTTGAATGAAGAAAACAAAAATCACTTCCCTGATCATATCATGAAACGTGCTGTATTAGGATATAATAACTCAATTCACAGTGTCACGAAATTTATCCCGTTTGAAGTAGTAAAAGGTCATATCAACAATAACAATCCATTCGACCTCAATGATCATATAATCATTTCAGACTATGTCCAAACTCACAAAGACACAACCCAAAAATTATATCAATCAATACAAGCAGATCGACTGACCAAAGAAAAGATTATAGACGGAAGAAATGAAAACCGAAATGAACCCCCAGATATTTCCAATCAACAAATCGTGTACATCAGGACCAAATCACGACAAAAAGACCGACCCAAATTTAACCCGGGAGAACTCGCGTACTATTCAACGACGTGAGAACTCGCGCCTATAGATTCTTTCTCACGCTAGCTCGCGCTTATAGATTTTTTCTAACGCGAGCTCGCGCGTATAGATATCTTCTAACACTGACTTTTCATGATAAAAACTATTTAATATTGATTCTAGTTTATTTATTCTCAGAACAAAGAAAAATGTAATAATTATTCAAATTTAATCGTCACTTTCGTTGCAATTGTTATCTTCACATTTACCTATAACAAGTGAAAGTTGTTCTAAACTGCTGTTCAGTTTTGGAATCCATTTTTTTCTGTACAAAAGCTCAAATAAATGAAGAAAAAAGCAAAAAAAAATTTAAAAAGGTACCTGTTAATTTGATTTGAAATAAAAAATTAACAACAATTCGGAGAAAAGTACATATGTAATCACTCGCGTCGTTAGATTCTTCCTAACACAAGCTACCGACTTGATCGCTCGCGCGTTAGATTATTACTAACTTTAATTTATTTGGAGCCACCACAACCCCTCACTCACGCCCCAACAAGCATGAACTGGTAGAGGAATTCTACAGAAGGCATTCCTAAAATATGAAATGAATTTGACAAGAGATAAAAAAAAAGTCTGTATTGCAACTGAAAATGTTAGATTTTATCTAACAGTGCGAGTCCTGCCGGGTTAAGAAAGGTAAAATACTCAACGAGACAAACATCAAACTCGAAACTGACAAAGGAACCTATCACAAAAGTATAGCCAGAAAACCTAAGATTAACAAAAAACCTTTGTTACAGGGCGTTAACGAAAATGAGGTTACCAACCCTGTACCTGGTACTTCACGTACTCCAAGTACGATGTGACGAAGACATTTCAAATCAATACTATCAATAATCCCATTCTCCCTATTCAATTGGGTGATGCAAAAATTATTTATAGTAAACATACATTTCTTCACTATATCGACTTAAGCCCAAAAATCAATCAATTGAGCAATCTTGAAATATATTTAATATAATTAAAAATAATTTCAACAAAGAAAACGTTACCAATCCAATTTCTTACCATGGTCTATCTGACAACATGCTTCTGAAAGCCAAATACGTTATTCAAACAACCCAATCAAAGTTAGATAACCTCCAACCACATATTCGTGTTGAACGAGGTATGATTGACGGAATCGGCAAAATCAATAAATGGCTCTTCGGCACACTTGACGCCGATGACGGAAAGCGTTACGATCAAACTATTGAATTATTGGAGAAAAATCAAGAAAATATAATTCACGAAGTAAATCTTCACTATCGAAACAATTGATCAATCATTATAATAAAACAATTCGACAACCAATTCAAATCAAGAAGCACTCGAAAACAGCTTGAAAACATTTCAGGTGGCAATCCAAAGAACAATTACCGACCTCAAAAACTATATTAGCTTTCAAGGTATACTATCTCAAATTATTTTAGACTGTCAAAATATGATAACATTCGTTGACAATATTGAAGATGCAATTACATTCGCCAAATTGAATGCTTTGCATAATTCAATAATATCCAGTTCAGACCTGAAAGAAATGATGAAGTACTTGAGTAAAATTTACAACGAAAATGAAATTCCAAAGTTTGAAAATATTCTGTCATATTATCAATTCTTCGGAACTCAGGTTACATTTTCGAAAACAAAATTGATTTTTTCAATTCATGTCCCCAATTATCCGAAACGAAATTTATGTGTTTTTATCACCTATACCCGATTATCCAAAACCACCACATTTTTAATCCCCAAATATCCCTACTTGACACAAACAGCTTCGAAGAATCAATTCGCATCGAACGAATGTCCACTACTAGAGGAAACCTATTTCTGCATTGAAGACTACTGCCCTCAAGACCATTCTACAGCCCAGCTGATCGAAGGCAATATTACGACAACTTGCCAACCCCTTCCAATCAACGTAGGCAAATCCATAATTGAACAAATCACTCAAGAAGAATTGTTAATCATTCCTGTACAAGAAGAAAGAATTTTCTCCAAGTGCAAAGCTGATCGATACATCGAAATGCACATGACAAAATCCCGAAAACATGCGAAATCCAAGTGGCCTACAAGTCATTCCTCAACAACGTGAAAATTCGGAAAAGAAAACCTCTCATTCTGCCAAAAATCCACACTGATTATGTGAAGACTCCAAATATCTGCGAAACAAGAAATTTCTCCAAACTCAGCCTAGACGCAATGTACGAACTCAATAAAATAGCCGATAACGGATAAATTGACACCAATTCAAAGGATCCATATAGCCGATATATTCAATAACGAACTAATCTTGGGTATCAACCTAGGATCGATTATATTGATATTGATTCTAGTGGTATCAATCAAAAAGAAGAAGGAAATAAGATCGAAACTCAAATGATTCTACCCAAAGAAGACGAAAGAAGAAGAAGTTGTTCCAGAAATTGAAATGGTTCCCTGCAGACAAAAATGATTCCAGAATTCCATCATTTTCGGAACTTGAGGAGGGAGGAGTCGTGTAACGACCGTTCTTATAGTTCTGCTGCTCTCATGGAAACGTGATATGTTGACAGTGCATTTCCAGGAATCCGTTATCTGCAGCGGGATTCTCATCTCTCGACTCGAAAGCTGTCGTATCGACAAAATGAAATTTGCGATTTTCATGTTTCATATCGAGAAGTGAGTATCGACTACAAATGTCATTTTTACTCGTTACCTAATGAGCTGTCGAGAAGTCAATTTTGTGAGGTGTTTGTGGTAGTTTTCGAAAAATGTCGTCATTTCGACCAAAAGAAGAACACATGCAAATAAAAAACAAAAAATAAAATCTTTCCATGAAAGCTTCCTTGAGGTCTTTTTTTTCCTCTTGTTCTTGGAAATCTTAGTTTATTGGGGCAGATATACTCTTCGATTGCATTAGTAATTTCATGTATATATCTAAAACAAACATTATTTTTTGAGTTCAGAATAACTATAGACGAAAAGACAGCCCTTTGATAGAAACCAGTCGCATAAAAGCGCAGAGTTACCAGATTTTTTTGTTCTAGACTGACATCTCGGATTCTATATCTAGGTGGTATATACGGCGCCAAAGGTTGCACGAAACTGCAAACAAATCTCTGTTTATTCTGAATAGTTCCTGAAAACGGGCCTCTGGAATTTCAACGACACTGAATTCTATCCAAATTCGTCGTCGACGATTTCCAAATAGTAAAATTTAATGTCTAATTTCGTTGACAATGGGCAACATACGCAATATCTGTTTTATTATTTTCGTTAATATATTAATATTTTCCATTCAGTGCTCAACTGAAACAAACTCAAATGATACGTTAGAATTAGAATGACATGATTGGGATAAAAAATGTTTCATTATTGGAATTAGGAAGATGTCGTCTGCTAAGACATACGCAACCTCTCGACTAGTTATTCGACATGTGATAAGAATCATTCCGCTCGCTATGTCGAGAAGACTGTCGAAAAGTGACAACCTGTCGATTACATATCGAGTCGAGAGATAAGAATCCCGCTGCTGGACTCTCAGAGTGACAAGACCACTTTTCTATTATATTTTATTCATTCCATTTGTAACCCTTGTTAGAGAAAGTCGTCTCGAACTTGTACTTTATAAAATAAATATTTTTTAAAAAGACAAACTTCCGTCCCAAGTATTTAATTAACTCATTCACCTGCACTTTTTATTACGTTGAACTGTCGTACTCATCACATCAATGACTTTGCTATTAATACAACAGATGCCAATAATCAATTTAATTCTCTAGCTTCTTCAATACCGAGATTGTAGCTGCTTCAAAATAATTAAAAAACAAACTCACCGCAGGCGTGGATGGTATTCCTAGTCTTGTGGTAAAGGACTGTATCGACATTCTCTCCATGCCTCTGATGAGCATATTCAACTTGATTTTAACAATGTGTGTCTTTCCCGAGCAGTGGAAGACCGCACGAATTAGTCCGATATTGAAAAAAGGCGACTCTAGCAATTTTTTGGACTGAGGTGGCCTTTACTTGATGGAAATCCATAGTTATTACGCTATAAGGTAGACACGATTAAATTTCCACAAAATTTATTGTCTTCGCGACATGTTTCGGTACACTGTACCTTTATCAAGCGAATGTATTTAAACACTCATGTGTGTTTAAATTTAATCGTGTCTACCTTATAGCGTAAGACTCTAGCAATATTGCAAACTACAGAGGTCAATTTCAATTTCATGTAACTTTTCTAAACTCTTCGAGATATGTATGAAAAATGTTGTGTACTTTCATGTTCAAAAAGTAATTTCTTCTTCTCAGCATGGTTTCGTACAACAAAGATCAAGTATGACGAATCTTGCATGTTTAAATCAATATCTCTGTACTTACCTGGACAAACAAAAACAAGTCGATGCTATTTATTTAGACTTTCAAAAAGCCTTCGATCAAATAGACCATTATGTGCTTCTTAATAAATCAACAAAGTTGGGATTCTCTCACCAACCGGTTACTCTAATGTATTCATATCTAGTCAACAGAAAAGAATTCGTGGAATACGAATCTTTCAAATCGGCTCAGTACGTAGTTACGTCAGGAATGCCACAAGGTTCGAATCTTGGACCTCTTTTGTTTTTAATCTGTAATAATGATTTGGCAACTTCTTTGAATATTTCTTGCCTATTCTTCGCAGACGACCTAAAACTTTATTATAAAATCGATGATATTACAGACTGCCAACGAGTCCAATTTGAATTAGATATAATCAAACTTTGGAGTAACGATAATCATCTACAACTGAATGTGTCCAATGTCAAATGATATCATTCACAAAAAAATTGCGAACTTTGATGTACGATTATTCGATCGATAATTATACAATCAACCGTGTACACGAGACAAAAGACCTTGGCATAACATATGACAGTAAATTAACATTTGCATCACATATCAGAAATATGACTGCCGATGCAAATAGAATGCTTGAATTAATTTCCAGAAACAGCAAAAATTTCAAAAGTGTTGCCACTTTAAAATTGCTGTATTTTGCTAGATCTAAGTTGGAGTATGGCTCTGTGTTATGGAATCCAGTTTACGACTACCAAAAAACATCGATTGAAAGCGTGCAGAGGAAGTTCCTGAAATATTTGAGTCTAAAAGTTGATGGACAATATCCTACAAGAGGTACACCCATGGAGAATCCTCGAGAGAAACCTCGATGAGGTGTCTCGAATTCTCCAAGCGAATTACGGGTTCCTGGAAAAATGACGTCGCTGTTCGACCCCTGTGTTTACGATGTCCTCAGGACTGGCGCAAGGACATTCATAACAATATATTGCTCACACCTCTGCAACACCACTAGTGGAGAAGCTCCCGAGCAGATCAGTCACTTCCAAGCTATCCACTTCAAATCGTAGATTTCTGCATTCGTTGGATTACAGTGTTATCTCGACGACTGTTTGACGTCTGCCGAGAGCTCAAGTTTGAAGAATCCATTCAACGTTTGGAAACGAGGATCCATTGACCATATTTGAAATCCTTCAAGAACAATGATATTATCAAAATTGCGACTCAGCAGAGTGAAACATGGCTGCTCATGTATGATGAAGTCATTAGTGTTAGAGGAACATTGAAAAAAACTTAGGAAAGAACAAAGTTAGTTTTGTGTATAATGCACCGGCTTTCTTTTTCTACTCTATCACATACGAACTCAATAGTAAAGAATTAGATACCGATCATCCTAGAATAGTAAGTACACTCATATAGGATCTGTTATACTGCAGACGATACCAGCCACAGGGATGGAATTTTCCCATTCGATCCATACGGAATGAAGCTGATGGATTTTTCAACTTTCACATTCTCCTCAAACATCTTTTGGAAATATTCACAAATTAGACACTGGGTACGTGTGGAAAACAAACAATAGATTGGTCAGAGTTCGCAATGACAACCACAGTATACAGATTGAAGACGCTGAGAACGAAACAGGAAAGACTAAGGCTCAACTGAATATCGAATTAAGGTCAAACATATTTTCCCTAATGATGAAATTCTATTGAATCTCTTGCAATCCATAAAACCTTATATTCCCATGATGATTCCCTATCGAACATGGACACTTCATGAACTTCCTGAAACGGTCCAAATTTGTAAAATCGAGTATAGTGGACGTGAAACTTATCATTGAAGCCAAAAATGAGTATCCGGTTAACACACGTGCCTTTTGCATCATAAGTCATGATTGTATTATGGTACTCCTATCTTTGAGTGAGATAGTTCGGACATTTATCTTGAAGATATTTCGAGTGAGATGCTCAATTGTATGAGAGACTCTGACGATGAAGCTTGTAGCAGTATATATTCAAGGTTTTGATTTGAGTGGTATGTCCTACACACATGCGTGAATCGACTTTCGACGCACTCCGTTGATGTTTCTTGTGTTTTCTAAATTATTGGATCAAAAAGCAGCTGTGAAACACTGCGAAATAATAAGCATACTATTCTGGGCGGCTAGGCAACAAGCACCTTCAAAGGCATGTGATAAAATTATCAATAGAATAATTCTGGATAAGTAGGTAGTTATTATTAATTGAAAACCAGTGACAACAGTAGGAACAGATTAAAAGCCAACTTCATCTTTCATGCATGTGAGCTTTTTCCAGGCTTGTATACAAGTGGTGAGTTAATGGGGGTAATTACCCCCAATGAAGAAAATTAAGTGTTTCTAACAAAATTAACAATAATATTCACAAAATGAATCTTATTTCATTCACCGCGTAACTATCTAAATCTAATTATCTAATATATTTCTTAGTGAAAAATGAAAAAATGCGCCTGCGGCGCCTTTCTATTTTCTATCACTTTTGCGACATGAATTACCTCCCCATGGAACAAAGCTGTATACGCGAATGGCTTTTCTTCAGCTGATAATCAAATAATTATTCACAATTATTAGAAACACCCAAATACGCTCAGGAAATAACCAAACGAAACAGTTTTTCATCACTATCGTCGCCTATGGGAAAATCCAATATCCAGTGTGTGCCAACAATCGCCATATTGGTTTTGATTTGACAAGGGATTGAGCCATCCTCATACTTACTTCAAGTTTCCTTGATTTCTTACCCCCGTCATATACCATATACGAACGTTCTTCGCTTCGCATCAATCATACCACATACCACCGAATACCAAACTAACGGTTAATATTTCCCCAAACCCAAGAGCAAGTGGAATATAAAGTCCAACCAAAATCGATTTCAGAATTCTGACTTCTGACTGAGAGCCGAGCAAGAAGATAAATTACCGAATCAACATGTCGGAAGATTATTTCACATGTCCATTTTGATAATGGTTTCATATAACAAATTTACCTGTGCTAACTGTGATATTGTACCAGTGCTTCTTTTTATAGTAGTATGTTTTCATTTGTTTCTTAACAAAACCTCCTTCGTTTTTCTACATTTCCCGTTTCATATCAAAGGCCTTTTCTGTACTTGCACCATTAGTGAGGGCAACTGATATTTACTAAGAGAAAATGCAAACGACAGCTTTTGTAGAAGATTGGTTGTGCTATAACACCATATTAGGTGAAGGAGCCTATGGAGAGTGAGTTTTATCTTTCAGTCACTATGTTTTAAAATAAAAACATCCATGAAATAAAATTGTAGGGTCAAACTTCTAATTCACAAAGAAACTGAAGAGAAAATTGCCTGCAAAATTATCAATCACAAAAAGTATAAGAATGCTTCTTCAAATATCAATCGAGAGGTAACTATTCACAAAATGTTAGATCATGAAAACATAATTAAATATTATGGAAGGAGACAAGAGCCTCTCAAGGAATATATCTTCTTGGAATATGCCTCTGGAGGGGAACTTTTTCAACAAATTGGTAAGTATATGACAAACCAGAAGTGGGGCCTGAACACTGTCTCCAAAATTTTATAAATAAATTATATCAAACAAATTTTTTTCAAGTAAAAATCCATTATCCAGTCACCAGAGCCATTTGAAAAAATTATGTATACCTATTGAGCTTCTGAATACAAATCTGAGTGCAAAACGTAGCGCTCTCCCTTTGTTAGGAAATTATGGCCCTTCAAAGTTACATACAGTTGCCTGTAAGATTTTCACTTATTAGTAATATGTGATAATCTAACAGGCAACTGTATATTATTTGTTCAATATGGATATTCATCAAGTAACAGCCACTTTCATTCTATTAACCACAAAACATGCAACAAACCATGTTTTTTTGTTTGATCAAACCACCAAATCCGTTCGGGAATTTTTATTAGTGTTGTGTGGGAAAAAAAGTTTATAATTTAGAAAAAAAAAAGGGTTGAAGTGAATTATGAATAAAATTGTGTTTATTTCGATCTTTTTCTGGTGCAAAAAGGCAGAATATATAATTTTTATGAGTTGTGGAAAGCCATAACTTTTGAACGAAGGAAGACCTCTGTGATTTGACTCAGAATTTTTGTTCAAAAGCCCAAAATACATCAGTAGGACCAAACAGTTTTTCTGGTGACCAGATAACAGACTATTAACCATTCTTCCAAAAATATATCAATGGGTTTCATCAGGATTTCAAGTTATGATTTCTGTTTTGGAAGCAAAAAAAATTATAGATGAAGCAGTAGCTGAAAGCTTCCATTTTCAACTGTAAATAGGCTTATTTGATAGGAATTGAGCTTAAGCTATCAAATCTATTTAAACATAAATAGATATTAATCAAGGGAACACAGGGAATGGTATTATTCTTCTGTCTTCAAGTAATGGAAGTACAAAATGAGCAAAGTTGAATAAAATTCAATAGCATTTTGGAAATTGTTGGTTCCAAACATGATCAGGATACTTTCAGAGATGTCAAGTGTAATAATAACATTCAATGAGTGAGTAAAAATCTGTAATATACAAATATGAGATACTAAAGGTAGTGCTATGGCCAGGGGTTCTATTTTTGATGAACTGAATGAATTAAGATTAAAGAGATATTTAGAATTTGTTTGAGAGTTGAGTTTCAATCTGAAAGAATATTGGGTGATGAGAATGAAGTCAAGGCAAATGCTTAAACTGGAATGTTTAGAGACTGAGACATTCCTATTTGTGTTATTGACTGTTGTTGAGATATGGGAAGGAAGTATCTATAATTTCATCCTAATCTACCATTTCGAAACATTTCAAATGCCTACAATGTTTTATGTATCTTATTTTGAATAATTGAAGTGTCGATTTAAGCAACATCTCACATTTATTGTGTCTATATCTCATCACATTTCCAATTTTTACTGTCTGACCAATTGAGTATCTAGGAATTCTAGGCTGAAAAAATTTTGTTTGAGCGAATAAAATATTGTAGAGTCTACATGAAAATATATTTGTTATTAAATAAACATTTTTTTTCTCAGAACCTGATATTGGGATGCCTTCTCATATGGCACAGGCATTCATGAAGCAGCTTTTATGTGGACTCAACTATCTACATAGTAAAGGAATTGCACACAGAGACATAAAACCAGAAAATTTACTAGTTGGTGTTGATGGAAAGCTCAAAATAAGTGATTTTGGTTTGGCAACTTTATTCAGATACAAGGGAAAAGAAAGACTTTTAGATAAAAGGTAAATAGTACCATGTAATAATAATAATCATGATTTTTAACTGATTTCTGATTAACTTCAGGAGAAGAAAATTGATAATAAATCTGAAGACTTCGTCTGTCCATATCAGACCAAAAACCTTTGCAGATGGTTCCTGCACTTTCTGAAATTGTAAAGTATATAGATAGCTAACCCTAGTCTTTAGATTTAGTATCAATTTTCTTCTGAAGGTGCTAACCTTGTAAGCGAAACACGCGTCGAGTGCAAATAATATCATTTTGGTGTTAGGGTAATTGATCTCTACAAAAAGTTTCAACTATGTCACTAAGTGTTCCAATCTCATCGTTTAAACTCAATTAATTCTTCGCCTTTCAGACAGGTTGACAATTTGTATAAACCATTTATTGTGTCTTCTCACATCTTACTTCAAGCTTATTTGATGAGATCCACTGATTAACAGTATTGAAAACCACATCAACAAGAAGATGTAAGTTCTCTTTATTATCTGGTCCTTCATATAAATGGTATATAGGAGAGGTCACAAAACGGACCATTGTGGAACACCTGATTGACTTTTTGAAGGTTTAACAAGGTGACCTTGCACTTTACTGTTCTTGATGGATGAAGAGGGATACCCTTAAGTCCATAATACTTTTATTTTTTCAACAGAATTTCATGTAAGACAGTCAAACGTTTTGGTTAGGTCACAACAAAGTACACTACGAGTGTCTCAATTCATCCACCACACCTGTAACTACATCAAATACAGCTTGTATTGTTGAGCGTGAATTTCTGCATGCATATTGGGAGTTGCTTGAAAAATGTTTATTCTCAAAGTATGTGTAAAGTTCTTTCTTGATTATTTTTCCCAGTACTTTGCTGAACATTGAAATGATACTTATTTGTGGATAATTATCCAGGACTGTTGGTCACGTTTTTTTGATATGGAAACTCCAGGATGTCTGGAGAAACGCCAGTGCATAAAATTGAGTTCATCAATATAGTAAGAGGTTGAATTATGGTATCTGCGGTTTCTTTTATTATCCGGCTATTGAACTCATGAGGATCTAAATCTTTTGAGTTCTTCAATGAATAGATCACATCCAGAACTTCTAATTCGTGAATAAGATGAAAGAAAAATGAGCAACATGGAGCAGGAAATGTTTTAAACCTTGAAAGAATATCGTTTGAAACATTAGGGACCTTATTTATGATATCACCTATAATACTAAAATAGTTATTTACCTCATCGGGAGATATTTCAATTGATGTATTCAGTTGTTTTTTAAAAAAATTATTATTCTCCAGTACTCTTCCAGTTTTCTTGTTGGTAATAATTGAATACAATATACTTTTTTGAGCTGTTTGCACTCAAATTGATTGGATTTTTCTTTTTTCAAGACTGAGTGACCTTGTGTCTAGGTCTGAGTTGTCTTACTAACTGGGTTTCATCCCCTTTCCAATAATTCATTCAGCAAAAATTAACGCATATATTTGGAATAAGTTTCCCTTATTCTAAAATCTCTGCTGTGAAATTTCCAGATGTGGCACAAAGCCTTATTTAGCCCCCGAAGTTCTATTGAGGCCATACAGAGCTCCTCCTGCTGATATTTGGAGTTGTGGGATAGTTTATGTGGCCATGTTGACAGGAGGCAAGTGATTTATAACTATTTGTTGATATTTTAATAGACGATTTTTTTAATTATAGAACTTCCTTGGTCAGAAGCAGCTGACTATAATAGTGAGTTTGTGAAGTGGAAAAAGGACGTGTACCTCTCTGAATCCCCTTGGATCAAGCTTGGCAATACCGCTCTGAGTTTGGCAAGGCAAATTTTGAACATTGATGACAAGAAGCGCCTGACAATACTTCAAATCGAAAATCATCCTTGGATGAGGTTCCACTTTGGATCTGGTATGTGCATTCAATGATTTTTTTTTCAATTTGACAGGAATTTATTCAAACTTCAAATCTGGTTGTTGTGCTTTGGTATATTAGCGATATGATTGTATAGAAATTCATAAAGCTAGATTACCAAAGCATAAAAACCCGAGAAGACAGCAGATTCGACCATCCAGGTATTTAGTTGCTCCTATGCACATGAGCAACAGAGGTGTTATACTTGATTAGATCAAATAGCTGAAACCACTATAGTGCCTTTGTCGATTGTTCGACGTTCATAAAGTCATTTTCAAGACACTCCAGGGTGAACCAGTATTAAAATTAACAGACGTAACATAAAAAATCAACAAGCAAATTTTATGTACACTTGATGTTTTCTTTAAGTCAAATTCACGGCTGAGAAACTATAGAGCATCCAGTTCATTTGACTTAATCCCAACACTTCCTTTGATCATTAGTAGCAATGTTCAGTTTACTCCTAAGTGTTACCGAGGTCCTCGAGCTGAATATAAAAAATCAGCTGTCGTTATCCATCGATAATAAACTCCTTTCTTCGAATCTACACGGATTTACAAAAAGTAAGACCATCGAGTCAACACTTTATCAATTCAAGGATCATATGATAAACGCACTCGACGGCAAATTCCACGTATCCGATTTGTTTATAGATAAAAAAAACAGACAAGAAATTCGACATGTTGACATATCTTGTGAATTCATCTTCACAGGTGTGCGAAGTGATCTTCAGAAAAACAAAACAGTAAACCAGCATTTATAAATTAATAACCAAATTACCAGTGAATTCAAGTTTTGGCGACAGAAAAACTCCCAAGATATGAACTTTGTTTTTGCAGCCCAGGCCCCAGTGATAGTTAATATTGTTTGATTCATACAGGGGTGGGCCCATCAACATTCATCATCATGCTTTGCTTGAAGTGTGAACAAATAATAAAAAATGACCAATACTGTGCATGTGACGGCTGCAATCAATGGATTCATTACAGTTGTGCTGATCTTACCGCATCCGAAATAAAATGCATGCAGCTTAAAACAAAAAAGGCGTTGAAATATTTTTGCGATAATTGTCAAGAAGGTCTTAGACTTCTCCCTATTTTGCAGAAACAAAATGAAAACTTAGAGAAGCCAGTCGATAATTTGTCAAAAAAAAAACGAAATAATGGGCAAAGCAATGTCCTAAATGAAAATGAACAAACAGCTTTCGAATCATTTATCAGCGAATATGAGGAAAGGAAAATACGAGCGAAAAATATTATTAACTTGCGAGAAAAAGCAGCTCCTAGATCTCAAGTTAACTCACAGGATGATATTACTGAGGTAAAATATACTGTCTTCCATAATTGACCCCATCTTGGTTGTCAAATCAGTAAGAGTTGGCAAGCAAGGAGATCAACCAAAACCATTGAAGGTCACATTGAAAAGTGCAGAAGCAGCAATTGAAGTTTTGCGGAATATGAAAAAAATTGCCGATCCCCAAATTAACACTGGAAATTACAAAACTCCGAGGCAGCGTGAATTTCTAAAGAAATTGAGAGAAGAATTGGAATTCCGAAAAAACAGTGGTGAAGCAAACATAACTATAAAATATATTAATAATAAACCCACTATTGTTCAAACAAAGCAAAAAAACCGCTAATGAAGGGGAAGCCAACATCTTTAAATGAAAACATTGTATCCTGTTTCTACCAAATTGTAGGTGGCATTCGTACCAAACTGAGGGATCTGCAACATGCTGTGTACAATACTGTATAAGACCGTACCATAATGCTACTTTCTGAAACCCGGTTGGATGGGCAAATCTTTGATGGAGAACTCTGTCTTGCAGGGTTTGATATATTCAGATGTGACAGAGAATCAACTGGCAATGACGAACGTGGTGGTGGTGGTGTACTAATTGCTGTCAAGTCCTATTTCAAGGCTGCAATTTTATTGGTCACAAACACCATTGAAGAAATTTTTGTTTTAATCGAGCAGGATATTACCTCCATTATTTTTTTCTTGTGTTCATATTCCTTCAAAATCTCCTCCTGATCTCTATATCGATCATTGTGAAAGTGTAGAGGAAATACGAGAAACCCACCCACAGATCATAATAATCTTAACCGGGGACTATAACGTTCCTGACGCCAGATAGGATAATAATGAATTCGGGCTGAAACTTGGGTGTCATCAAAACTCACCTGCATTGATCTTATTGAATTGTTTCAGTTTCTTGAATTTTTATCAGTTCAAGAGCATTTCAAACCGTCGTGGCATTTTCTTGGATCTGATTTTTTCGAGTATTTCAAATTTAACAGTTCATCTTCCACTTGACTCCCTGTTTTCTTCTAGTATTCACCGTATCCCTGTTTCATTTGACATCATAACTCGGAACCCTAGCAATGCAATAGAATACAATGAATATTTCTATGACTTCAAAAAAGCAGATTATGAATAAATAAATAATTGATAAATGAATTCATATCCAATGTTGACAGGCAAATACTTTATTCATATAATATTAATCAAGCAGTCTCTTTTTTATATGAAGTATTATACAATACCTAAATCTTTATGTCCCTCTTTAAAAATTCAGATAATCAACTTTCTCGCCATGGTTTACTCCTCAGTTACGTTATTTGATTAGAGAAAAAAACCGATATGAATTTTCAACTTTTCAAACAGCTTAAATTGCAGAAAGATTATAATGAATTTTCTAATCTGAGAGCTCAATGTAAATTGATGACTGATAATTGTTAAAGGAACTACATTGATCAAATCGAGAAAAAACATATCTAGCAATTCTGAATCTTTCTGGTCTTATGTAAACAAATCTTAAAATTCTTATAAAATACCAAAAACAATGTATTATAATGATGCAACTGGAACCAATGGTGCAGTCATATCAAATCTTTTTGCCGACTTTTCGACAGTTTACTCAAATGACACAATCACTAATGCTGACAATATACCTACAATTATCATAAAACTATTGATATGACTGAGTGTGAAATAACAGTCGCGGATGTGTATGATCGAATTGCGAGTTTGCATATGGTCCAGATGGTGTCCCTCTATACTTTATAAAAAGTTGTATATTCGCTATAACCACACCTATTCATGCCATATTCACAATGTCTCTGGAAAAGGGAATTTTTCCTGATCTCAGGAAACAGCTTTATAACTCCAATTTTCAAATCAGGAAAAAAGAATATTGAAAACTACAAAGGTACTTGCATTCAATCAGAAATTCCTAAAATACTAGCTTACTTGATAACCAGAAATATCTCATGGATATGTGAGAACATTGTTATCAATCAGCAGCATGGATTTGCACAGCATAGGTCAACAGCTACTAATCTGTTGTATCAAAACTACATTCTTTCCAACTTTAAAAAAAACTATCAGGCTGACTCTGTCTATACAATATAGACTTTTCAGAGGCTTTTGATAGAGTCAACCGTGATCTTTTGATTTCCAAAATGATATCACTTGGTTTCAATGGAAAATTGCTGAGCTGGTTCACTAGTTTCTTGAAAGAGCGAACTCAATGTGTATCTCTCACCAGATAAAAGGATCCCATTCAGACCACTCCTGTTCAACCTTTTTATTACCGACTTGACACTTTGTGTTATGAATTCCCAAGTTCTTATCTTTGTTGATGACCTGAAGTTGTATCGTGCTGTTAGCACGTACCATGATGCTTTACTCTTGTAAATATTACATTGAAAACTGCTGTTCGAAATACCCGCAGTACTGAAATATTTGACATTCCTTCTTATTCGACCATTTACTGTCGCCTCTCCCCACTCAACAGCATGTAAATTACCGGTAAATAGTTTTCTTAAACACTTGATCTTTTCTGTATGAGCGCATCTAGGATCAGGAGGGTTTTGGAGGATGCACGGCAGTTATACCAGTTAATTTACTAATTCTTGTTGAAGGTCAGATAACAGTATTTGCTTGTTAAGATGGATTTAGGCATCATTAACTTTTATCACCACCTCCGCTCTGAGATATTTTTACTTTTACTATGGAATACTGCATAAAATGCTCTACTGAATATCATCAGTTCTTCTTTCTTGATATTGCAAATAACTAATGATAGAAAACGCATTGTGTGATTTTCACTAGCAGTTCATAAAATCACTACACGTGTTTCACTATACAATAGTTTCTTATTATGTTACTACCGTGGCCTTTTTTTATTTCATCGGCGAGTCAACGGATTATTCCGATGGGTTCATCTATAGATCTATTTGAAACATTCTCTGGTTTCCATTGGGTCAAGCAAGGATATGAAATTGTTGAATTTAAAAACTTGCCCTAGATCTTTGGTTGGAAAGGTACGGTTACAGCATTGTTTTCAGAGAATTTTTCCTTGGAGAATTTGTTTTTTCCTACTTATGCATGGGCACCTATGGCTATACTTTTACTCCCCATTTTTTTCAATAAAATTTTTGTATTATTACTTTCCTTATAATTTTGTATCAGGATTGATTCAAGCTGATTATTTTCAATCTCGTGGATCTTTCGTTATCGTTTAGGTTTACTACTAAATAGGTACAGTTGAACAGTGATGAAATAATAATTGTTTTTAAATAGATATCGCCTCTGACCAAGTGGATGGGGGACCAGAAAATCTTGGAAAACGCTTCAATTCCATGGTGGAATCCGAGACAAGACAGAACCGAGATATTCCCACTGTTACACTCTCTCAACCCACTCTCAGTTATCATCGTCTGTCTGTGATGCAGGCTGTAGACAGTCTGAGAACGACTAGGAGGGATCAGACCTGTTTCTCGCAACCTACGCAGAATGACAATCTTATATTACAATTTACAGAGAGCCCCATTACAAAAGACAACTTCCACAACTTAATTAAGAGAATGACTAGGTTCTATGTGAAGACTAATTTCGAGAAGTCATTGGAAATTTTGTGTTCCATTCTGGATTCATTACACTACACATGGAATGCTGATTTTGTTGGTGCCGTAAGTATAAACACATTTTCAATAGACCGCGGGCATGTGACGTCACAAGACAACTGTCAATCAGCCTGCTGGACAAACAAACTGTACTTCCATAAGCAACAATGGTAATTTTATGAGATTATGATCGTAATTATGAAGAAATTACGGGTTTACCCTAATTATGGGTATACCCTTAGTGTACCTGATATATATTGCAATCTATCTTCATTATTTTTCCTGCTTGCAAGGAAATTGTAGGTGAAATGACTGATAAAAGTGATTATTTCAACGTCTTGTCTATGGATATCCAGAAGAGATATTTAGAGGAACTGAAGGAAAGTAATGGATGTGATCCTTTTTTATTGAAATTTGGGGATTGTAGTAATGCTGTGAAATACTTTCCTAAAGTTTCATGACATGTTGCATGACATTATAAACTATTTTGTATATGAGGCTATAAAAGTTTGAATTCATACAATATGTTCATATCTAAATAGAAGGATTGGAGTGAGGCTTGTGAAAAGAATACTGAAAATGTACTTTAATAAATCATGATTTTGAAAGAACAGATTTGGGGTATGTTATATATTAGGCTCTACAGAATTATAAACCACAACCATCTTTTCATATGGGAATCCTGTATAAAAAAGGCATTTAGATGAGTTATGCTTTAAACTTTCCAATGTGAATGAATAAGTCTGCAGAGTTTCCCGGAGATGATGGATTTCACGATAACAATTCTGCAACCCGAAATCAATATCTGGACATAGGTGTTCACCAGAGTTTGATTTTGCTCATCAATAATATTCAAGATTTGAACAGCTGGATCATTCACACAAAGAATCATCGTCAACTTTATCCATATCAACTGGAATATTTGCGATCTCATTTTTATCACGCTGCTCCCTACAATACAATCTCTGAATGCTTTTTGTGATTTGTTTTGAAGACAAGTAATTGATTCGGTACCCAGTCTATATTGTCAATATCTTTGAGTGCACTTGGCTTACCTAAAATGAAAAAAAAAATAAAATTATGTTGCCTATGTTTCCTAGATTCTTTGAAAATATCTCCTACAAAATGTTTTGTTTGAATCTGCTCTTCTAGTTGCCTGAATCCACAATTCACATCTCTTTTCAGCAAGAGGATTAATCTTTTTTTCTATTGTCGAAAATAGAAGGGAATCGATGGAATGAAACATTATCTCTGCCGCTATTACTTCCACATTTCACAATCGCACAAAATTGAGGCTTCATTGAGAAAAAAGATTTTAAAAGATGACATAAACACACACTTAGCATAGGTAAATCAGGTTTGTTTGTCCAGTAGGCTGGATTGACAACTGTCATTTACTGTCGTCTGTCAGATATGCCCGCGCTCTATTGTTTTTATGAACTGTAATATTTGGGTTAGGTTTCATTGTTAACGTTGGATCGTTTTATTTTCATCAACCGATAAGGAGTAATCAGTTGAACTTGAAATTGTGTTCGATATCAGATTGAGGAACATGAATAGAGTGGGTTTCTTGAAAAAGTTTCAAAACTTTGTCATAATTCAGAATACAGACGTGCAGCTGCTACTGTTTAATACTCATTTGGAGTTGCCTAAAGCTGTTTTTGCTTGTTTTTATTAATAGATTTGCTGTTACCAGGCACCCACTCGTAAGAGTGTTTGACAAGGAAAAATAAAAAAAATGTTGAGTGATGGATTGATATAACTAGACTCCAAAACTCTTCATTCGAATAAAAAAAATATCAATCAAGTCATTTAGTTCGAGTGGTATTCTGAATAATAAATCACAGTTACATCAAGAAACAATGTAAAACCTATTGTTGACGCTATTATTTCCAATTGTACCTGGTTTTGCTGTGTGTGAACACAGTACAGTTTTTTATAAAAAAGATGTCACAGTCTCCGACGAAGAAGTTTTTTCGAATATCGATGGAGTACTCAACCTATAAAAATGGCAGTTTTTGAGTTTATAAAATGGGCTAGCAATCCAAAGACAGTTATCACATCCTCTTTCAATTGTTGGGTGCCAGTAGATCACAGCTCACATGGTAAATAGGAATCACAAAAAAAATCGCTTATCAATTCGAAATTGTAAAAAACTATCACACCGAAGCAAAAAGATGTATGAAATTATTCATTTACCAAAAAGGCCTGCCAAATTGGAGTAAGTAATACAAGAAGGCTGGATATAAAAAATAAAAACAAGATTCCTCTTTTATTTTCGGTATTATGTACTCATCTAGCGCAAAGTAGGAATAAATAAACATAAATAATGTTTATCAAACAATTCAAAAACAGGTATACAATATCAAAAATCAAATTATTGATAAACTAAAAGCATAATCCCACGAAGTAAAACTTGTTGTGGGATATTCGTATTACTCATGTAAGAAATGCGAAAATATTATTAGGATCGAAACATAGGTATAATTAGTTTGTTTTCAATACATCATGAAATAGTTTTCTATTAGAAATGAGTATCCATTCCTTCAGATTTTTTTTCTATGATATAAATAATTTTGTTTTTTTGATTTCCTCTGGTACAATGTCATATAGATATGAACGAACAAGTGAATGCATAATTTTTTTGGCCAATTGTTTTATGTACTTTTGTTTTCAGAGTTATTTTATCTTTACGTCTGGTTTCGTAGTGATGCACATTGTATTTGATTTCATTTCTATTTTTGAAGAGATTAATCATTATACTAAAACAAAATAGTTGCCTGATATACATCTTATTGCTCTCTTTATAGAGTAGGTCAGAAGAATATTTTTTCCATACATAATTTTTAGAAAATATTTTTGAAGAATTTCTAATGGTTTCTATCATTTACACCTCCCCAACTAAGAATTCCATAATTCATTTGAGACTGGATGAGAGAGTAATATAGTATTTCTAAATAGGGAATTTTCAGAAATTTTTTGAAGAACTTGAATTTAGGAAGCAAACTTCTCAGTTTTTTAGTTAGAAGGATTATTTGTATATTCCACTTGAGATGTTGGTCAATTATTATACCTAAATATTTAATACTATTCACTGTTCGAATCTTTTCGGAATGGAAGGAGTCCTCCTCCAGTCCATATTCCACGTATAGTGGGTCTGCCTCAACTCTGAAGAGAGTCAGATGTCTCCTGAGGCCGCAGTGTCCGGATAGAACTCCCACCAGGAGTCGGAGTTCTTTGCGCCTTAACTTAAGTATCTTGGCCGTCTTTGCTCTGTCGGGCCTCGATATCATCCGTTTTGACTGCTTGCAGCCGTTTATCCCTCTCCACTCTTTTCCTAATGTATCAACGGCCCACTCATTCAGTGTCGTTATTACTAGTCTCCTTGTTATGCCGACTGCGGGTTGGAGCCTGTAGCAGGGTTGCCCGGCTCCTTGTTTGGCTAGCTTGGACTGGCTAATTCGTGGGCAGATGAAGAGTCCTAGTTATCCGACTCAAAGTTACGACCCTGATCAGAGCGTTGTTCTAGAGTTACTCCATGCCTGGCGATCACGTTCGGTAGAAAAGCTTTCGCCACCGTCCCAGCCTCTTGGTTGGGTAAGGCTACTACTTCAGGCCATTTGGCGAAGTAGTCCATCACGACCACCAGGTTCCCAGATTTAGTCACAGGAAGCGGACCCAGAATGCTCCCCTCGATTCTCTTAAACGGGCAACCACTGAGATACTGCCTCAACTTTCCCCTGAGTCTGGTCTTCCGAAGAGCATAGGTCCCTGACGGCAATTGATCCAATAGTATCCTTGTCAAAGTCCGGTTGGTTCCAAAATTTCTTCCAGCACGACCATCGTGCAGTTTTTTCAGCGCCTCCCGAACGCATGTTCTCAGAAGGATAATCTGGAACTCAGTCGTCCTGTCAGAGCTTTCCCATTTGAAAGTCATCAAGTTGTGCAGAAGGCATATCAAAATCAATAAACGTTCACCGATTGGCTATGTTTGTAAATTTCTTGTCATTTCGGTCTCACTCCTTTGTCAATGCATTCCCAAGACTCTTTCCTTCCCTTTGACGGATATCAAATCATTGGTTTGCATATAAACGATGAGATTGGAACCTTTGATGTGAAAGTTTTCAAATTGGTTTGGCAACTTCTCAAGCCAACGTGCTATTTGACCACACGGTGTTTTAAAGTTCAGGAGCCACTGACTGCGGAAAGATCGGACCTTACTAAGAATTTACGGCCATATAAAAAAGAATGGAAAATGTCGATCGCTTTAATCACCACAAAAAGCTCCTTCCTGGTAACACAGTAGTTAATTTCGGCTGTTCCTAAAGTCTTGCTGGAATAGCTAATGGGCAACCTCTTCCCCGTCCTGAGAGGTGTACCAGGTTTAAGGGTATCCATGCATTGAACGAATTTCAGAGATTATTCTCGTTTCATGACGAAATGGAACAGAAAATAACCAGAGAATTTTCATTCGCGTGAAATTTTTTAAAAAGAACTATATCAACGCATTTTATCTACACCCGTACTCTAATAAAACACTTATATGCCCACAACCCGTTTTATAATGAAATCCATTACGATACAGATTTTCATTACGATACAGATTTTCAACCAATAGAAACCCATTATTTTTCAATCAAGCATGATGTGCAAGCTTTGCATTTTGACGTTTGTGAAGTCAAAATCAGTAGGTATTGAATTTCTGAAGAATTTAGTCAATTTTCGATAATCGAATGAAACGGTCTCTAGCAGTGATATAGAAGAATTACCAGCGACTCCTCCGCATATGTCTTAGACAAGAAAAAAATACAATCGAAAAGATTATATTTTTCATTTGACAAATGCAACACATGTGTTTTATTTTCGACCAAATTGAATGAGCTCTCATGGCCTAGTGGTCAATGGCGAGGGCTGCGATCAGGAACGTCCGGATTCAAATCCTGACCTCGGCAGAGATTCTTTTTCATTTTTTTGTTCTTTCCATTTCTCATTGTTGTATTTTCCGTGGTTATACCATTAATTATAATTTTGTAGAATTTTTCAAAGGATTATTGTGTTCAATATAAATACCTAATAATATAATATTATATTTTTAGTTCTTCATTATTTATTGGGCGTAGATAAAATAGCGTATGCAACTCTCATGTAATGGTTTATTAATACACTCTCATAAACCATACGAAACTCACCTTCGTCTCGTTTCGTATCCCGGTTTATGCTCATGTATCAATAACCATCATTACACGATCGTTGCATAATATACTATTCTGCCCTCATTACCAACAAAAGTTTCCGAACAGTTATAGTTCAGGAGTGATACTTGCATCGCCGTTAACGTCGTGGGGTGGCGATTTTACCCCTCATGATTAGAATTTGAAAGTAAGAAATTTTTTACACTATTGTTGCCATATTATTTTCAATAATTTTTCACTCTAAAAGCGTCGTGACACGACGTTCCGAATGATGCTGAACTAAACTTGTTCGGAATTATTTGTTGGTAATAAGATGATGACAAAAAGTCAGAAAAATTCGTTCATTGAACTCATTTATATGAGATGAATAAGAGTGATTATGTTTTCAGTTGCTTTATTTGTTATATACACATCCAATTCTTTATAACATGATACTGAAAATACATACATGGACAATGAATTCAGACCGGCTAAAATTTTGTATTGAGTGAATTCTATGTATCATAACTCTTGCTTGAATGTGGTTGACAATGTTGAATGTTGACGATAAACTTTATTGAAATCTGTTACTAAAGAAACAAGACAAAAAATGTATAGTGAGAATACAAGTCGAATAGGTAATCAGATCCAAACAAAAAGGTTGAAATGGATTTTTTGCTGAAAAAAAAAATTATTTGATTGATCAAAGAAAATAACATCGTGACAAAAAACTTGGGATATCGAATATAGAATAGCGGTGTCAAAAATTTTTAAATGAAGAAATATACGAAGTAATAGACAAACTGGAAGGTATTTGAAAAAAATAATCTCAGAACATGAGAGAGAGACAAGAAAACTCAACATTATCAACCCCACTGCTCTAGTTGAACATGTCAGAGAAAATAATCATAATTATGATTTAACTAACCCAATAGTTCTTGATGTTCAACCATGTCTTTCTAAAAGACTTTTGAGTGTAATGATCAAATTCTTAAACATGATTGTGTAAATACTAGAAGAGACATAGATGGATTAAATACTGCCTCGATTTGATCAGTCGAATGCCTGAATAAAAAAATTGTTTATATCATCATTATCAATTGTTCTTATGAATCATAAAAAATTATCTTTGTATCTTTCCATATTTTTTAATATCTTAAATTTTCAAGTCGGTGTCCATTTTGTCTTTTTTGAGAATATGTACTACTGTTGCCCGTGGATCACGTTGATTTGTTCGTGTATCTATTATGTCTGTGTGTGTATCTTTTATGTCTGTAGATACAAATAACTTTTGGTTAGTACTTCCCAAACAATTCAAATCCAAACTTTAAGCATAATAATGCATCGTGGCAAGTATAAACTAGTTTATTATATGAGAAACCATTGTTACGAAGGCTGAAGATGAATTTAATTAAATTCGAATAGTTGGCAAGACAATAGTTTTTTCTGCGACTTACACTGATCCCAATCCCAACTAAAATTGACAAAAAAAAAGAAGTAATATGAACAGATGTTGAAATCAATTTTCAAGTTGATTGCACTCACGACGCTTCGATCGCTGGTATCCACAATCGTCTTCAGCTGATGACAGTCATCATGATTTCAGGTATTCATAACCGACCATATCTCGAAATGTCAGTCATCACCTGAAGACAATGATAGATAGATAGATTCACGTCGTGAATACACTTTACTTGAAACTTGTTTTCAACATCTGTTCATATTAGGTACCTCATATTTTTCTTTATTTAAACATTTTTTGACACTGATATTTCATATTCGATATTTCAAGTTTTTTGTCACAATATAATTTTCTTTGGGTTTTGAAACCTTTGGGGGTGAAAATGAAAAATTTTCTTAGAGATACCCCCACAACAAAAAAAAGGTTTCCCCCCCCGCGACGGGTTTCTCGAAAAAGGTTTTCGGAGGAGAAAAATAATAATAATAATTAATAAGGTGATAACATCAAGGAGAAAAAATTGATAGTATAAATTAATATAATAAATTTTCTTCTAAAAAACCTTGTTAGAGAAAGGGTGAGTGGAATTGGTGTTAGGGTGTTAGAATCGATAAATTGAACCTTTTTTTTCAGCAAAATACCCATTTCAACATTTTCGTTTGGATTTGATTGCCTTTTTCGATTTAGATTTTAATATACATTTTTTGTTTTTTTTGCTTAGTAACAGTTTTCAACAGAGTTTTTCATTCAGACATGGAAGTCCGAACTAATACCACTCAGGAAAATAACTTTGCTCCGATTTTTTGGAGATTTTTCTTGAAAGAATGGAAAAATGTTCCTGTTTCAATAAATATATCCTATCCAGTTTTCAAAAAAATTGACCGAAATATACAGGAGACTGAATGAAATAAGGAAAATTTTTTTCATCGATTCTTAGTATTTTGTATTTTACAGGGGTTTCAATACTTTTTTCGATCTCTGAGAGATTAGAATGTTTGTCTGAAAGCCCCCACGTTTGCGAAAAAAAACTTAATACTTAGTGGGAACCAGAAATCATTAAAACAAACAATTATGTTTTCTTCCTCTAGCTATTATCACAGCTAGCAAACGTAGATGCATTCCTCTTATCAGGTGTTGGATAGCATCTTAAGGAATATTGAGATTTGAGCTTTTGAAGATTTAACTGTCTACGGCGTCGCCTGATATGCCCACTTAACATATTCCACAAATGCTTGATAGATATAATGTCAGGGCTGGCCATTGCATAACATTTTTCCAACTTTTACTTAATACCGTCCAACTTTTGTCACCTTGTGTGGCCAGGCATTGTCATGCATGAAAACAAATTGGTCGCGAATGAACTGTGTGAAAACAACATGTTTTCGAAGAATTTCGTCGATGTATCTACGGACATAGAGAGTTCCTCTTTCAATAAATACCAGCTCTGTTCAAGCATTGAAAGAAAGTCATGGATCCACCACAAGAAACTTATCTAAAATTACATTGAACCAATCTCTCCATACTCTTTTTCGTCGATTAGGAGACCTCAGGAAAAATCTAGATTCGTCGGAAAACAAAAATTTGTCTCTAACCCTGCGGGTTCCAGTTTATGTGGTTTTGCAAAAAATTGAGCACAGAGTAGCTGAGGTCCATTTGCTGGTTTTCTAGGCCGTTAATTTGCTTCATGAAGTCTTGTAACAGTTATATCATTCAACTTGACGAACTCATTGTAGTTCTCATTTCTGATTTTCACTGCACTGGTTTGCCCATCTCTCAAAGCTGAAACTGAAATCGTACGAAGGCTGTTTCGACGGCAGATTTAGTGAAACCGAGCATATTCGATATCTTTGTATACGAATAAGCAATGGAGCATATTCGATATCTCTCCATAAGAATAAACAACGTCGTAAAGAGCAACGGCTCTAGCTGAATCTTCGAATGACAATGGCGTTATGAAATTATCTAAATTACAACTATGAAATCAACCCAACAGACGTTTAAAATGCTCGAAATGCTAGATACAACTGATTAGTAACTTTCCAAGGGAACCGAAACATTTCAAAAAAAAAGGACAAGTTCTTCAGTACTGATTATTGCAAAAAAGTATGCTTTTTTTCAAGCACTCATACTCATACATCTCGAATTTTAATGAATTGAAATGAATGAAAAAGCAAAATGTTGAGACTTGAAAAATCACACTTTTTTTAGTTCCCTGTATATTTCGACAGGTCAAATTTTTTGAAAAGTGAACTAAATATATTAAAACAAAAATTTTCCTATTCTCTTGAAAAAATCTCGTCAGAATAGGAGCAAGAAAAAAGTTATGATACATTGAATTCATTCAAAAATTTTATTTGTCCCGAATTTAATGTCTGTGAGTGTAGGCTAAAATATGTTCACTACCATGATATTCGAGATTTTGCTTCGCAAATTATTGTAGTCATTAACTTTATGTAAAATTTTCAGACAGAAATATTTGTTCAAAAGCAAAATTCTGCAAATTATAGCCACTCATTTCAAATTTCGGATCAGGTATAGAAGTGATAAAATGGATTGCTATAGAACCAATATTTAATAAACCGGCCGCTGATCGATTTTCTGCACCAAATTTTTATACTCTTCCTTCGAAAGAACAGGTACTAAAAACAAATTATAACCTGCAAAAAATTACACGCTGCTCTAGAAACACACTGTATACTTACTTCCAAACAGTATGCCCCATGAATCTTCGTCAATCTCACGATAAAATTATCAAAAGTTGTAATGAGCAATACTGCAAAAAGTTTGTTTTTACTACATTTTCACCACGCACGTGTGCAAGTTAGAAGTCATCTTGTATTATTTGAGTATACAGTGTGTTCCAACAAACGCAAATTTTGAGTTTTACGGTAAGTAACCCGCATCCTGTTATTTTTTTTTTTCAAATTAATTTGTTTGTACCTTATCCCCTATAAAAGGCAGATTTGAAAAATTGGTTCAAAAATTTGTCACTACCTCCCGATCTATGATATAATTTTGGGATTTATAAGAAAAATCGTGTAAAGCAATATGATGAAGTTCCAAAAATCTATTTGATTGTGTATTAGACTTATTGCTCTCGAGTAGTAGGTGGGTTATATAAGTTGCCTTGGCATTTTAAAAACTTCTGGAAGTGCTAGTTTTTCCCAATTATAGTACCTACCTGAAAATTCAAACAAAATTCAAGATCTTTTTAGTCAATGAAACTGATCTACTCTGTAACGTTGCCTAGCCTTCAACTTCCATCGTTCATATGCATCGTAATAGAAGAAAAGAGACCTTTACAAAAGTTGAAGTAATAACTCTTTACAGTTCATATGTACTATTTTAATAACTCCATTAATTATCTTCTGAATATTTAAAAAACTGACATATTTCTTCTTTCAGGTATCTGTTTCAACAGTGGATCTGCACAAAAATCCCTTGATATTCAAGGCTAATATTTTTGACATGGATGGAAAAATTCTTTTAGATTTTCGTCTATCTAAAGGCTGTGGTTTAGAATTTAAGAAAAAATTCCTGAAAATTAAAGAATGCCTACGTGATATTATAGACGAAAATTCTGACTTATAATTATTTATTTGAAGTTGTAAAGAGTTTTAGCCATTAGTAAGTTACCCATGAAAACTATTTTGTATTACTGTTTCACTCAAAGTGATTTGTTGACATTTCAAAATGTTATATTTGATAAGATTAAATAACTTTTTCATATTTTGATTTTTTTATTCAACGTGAATTCAATAACAATAAATAGGTTTTACAGCCATTGAAGGCTTCACTGGAAGTAAGGACAATCTTTGCCGCTATTGGTCACAACACAAAAGGTTCCATAAATCCTGAAAATTAAATAGTTTGCACTGAACTGAGAAATCATTGAAAATGGCGTACGAACCCGAATGGGGTATCTTCTCCCATAGGTATAGGTTTTCCTGGCAAATATCCCCAATTCGAAGATTTCTTTGGACAACTGGCTGTGCAGGGCCTTCCGATTATTGAGTTTCCATACCTGACTGTTTGGGCAAAATAACAAGCACTTTGGAAATGACTGCATCTCGCACGTCCTGAAAGTTTCATGCTTTTATTGAAAACAAGATCAATTCAATGTATTTACACTATGTTATAATTTGCAATGTTCATGAGGAATTTATAGACCAGGCAAGCTGAACTTTCAAAATTGTTAACAGCACTTTGATGATGGGGAATGGTTAACTGGTCTATACTGAATTTAAAAAAAATCCGTGAGCTGGGGGGTTGGAAGTAAACATTTGGGGGGTGGTAAAGGGGTGAGAACGATATTGAATGAATTTAGGACTTTTGTATATTGTATAATTAAAAAAAAGTTAACACTTTATACAAAAGTCCTCGAATCATTTACCAAGAAGTGTATTCAGCTTCCCAAATTCAATTCAGATAACGATATTGTCGCAATTTCTGAAGAAAGGTGACGTCCTAGAGAAAAGTTCTCGATGAGAAAGTTATAGATCTTGATCTGGTGTGAATGTCTTTTGCACATGACCTAAAAATAACCAAGACAAATGCTAAAAAATGTGTTTTTCGTTTTTTATTATTCATTTCCACACAAGTTATTGAATTTCGATGGAATTCTGTAGAAATATACTTTGTCATGTCTGTAATAACCACAATTTTTTTCATATTGATGAATCGAATAGTTCCAAAAAAAATTAACTTTTTCTTCAAAAATCTTTTTTTCCTGGGCTCATTCTCTTCCTTTCTATCTATAAGTTCCAATGATGAAATGAAAAATGATAGTCTTCATTCAAAAATGAAAGAAACTATAAAAAGTCTTTGCAACTGTGAATTTTGTAATAAATGTCGATCATTTATTCAAATTTCCAAAAACTTCGAAAAACCAATATCATTCAATTCTACGAAAAAAATACACATAGATCATGGAAGTAGTGTTTTTTTGTATTTCAAGCGATGTGATGGTACGAAACATTTGTTTCAATGTCAGTTCGCTACATTTATATACAGCTCAGTTTTAATCAGAAGTTAGTTTTACATTTACTATTTAGCAGTAAAAAATTTGGATTAAATGTAACCTAACCCATATCGATGTATGATATACATCGAAACATTTCATAGTTATGTGATATTTACAAAAAGAAAATAAACGTATCGTACTTGAGTGAACCTCAGTAATATTATACTACGTATATGCTATTACGATATAGACGTAAAATGGAAATTTTGGTGAAATTTCCATGAGAAGTAAGTATAAGTTATGTTTCACTATATAATAAACTGCTGTGGGCATTTATGAAACAAATCTATGTTATAGACTAAAATATATATTATATAACATAGTAGCTTTCACTCCTTCGATCTCTACTCATTTGAAATCGAGATTTGATGCAAAATATGCTATCATTTTGTGTCCTTTGACGTGATATTTTTCTTTTCGGCCAGTGGTGACGCGTTTTGTGAGTTCGAATTTCCCTCCCTAATTCTTCACTTCTATATAATATTTTAAGGGTTTGAATAATAACTAAATAATAATGCCTTTCGATTATGATGTGATGATGATTCGATTTGACTGTTTATAGCAGTGTCGTAAAGAAAAAAAAAATTCCACTATGAAAATGAAACATAGTTTCTATGGTGTTTTTCCCGTAGAATCGAATGGTATAATTATTTTTTCGAATATTCCATATATTTTCGACATTAACAAATTTATAGTTGCGGACGCCATTTTTATGGTTTCTTCCATTTTTGAGTGTGTTTTTGAATGGAGACTATCATTTTCCAATTTACTAACTATAGATAAAAAGGACGAGAATAATCCTTGAGAAATAATTTTATGATTAATCGCTGAGGGAGAAATCGATCTTGAAAAAAAAATTTTTGTCGAAAAAGGTCATTATCTCTGAAACCGTTTCATTTATCAAAAAAAGTAGTTATTGAAGACATGACAAGTATATAAGTATACCAAATTATGTTGGAATATGATAACTTTTATGGAAATATGAAGAATAAAAAACGTTAAAAACAGTTTTTTTCCTTTTTCTTGGTGATTTGGAGGTTATGTGCCAAACTCATGAGTGTTATAGATCTTTTCAAGACCTATAACTTTTCCATTGAAAACTTTTCTCTTAGACGTCACCTTTCGTCGGAAATTGCGACAATATTGTTTACACCCTCTCAGATATTTACTTCCAACCCTCAGCTCAGGCATTTAGTTTTTTTTACATTCAGCATTGACCACTTAACCATTCCCTATTATCTAAGTGCTGTTAACAATTTTAGTTTTTTTGATAAAAATGTATCTTGTTTGGTCTATTATAAGGCTTTGGAAACCTGACTTCATTTCGATTTCGTTTACCATAATAGATTTCATAAAGAATTTATTTTTGTCTATTCGAATCTATCAATCAAATGACGGAGCTGATTCTAAGCCAACGTCATTTTCAAAATTTAGTATTATTTAAATATCCCTACTCACCTTGACTTGCATGCATATATTTACCAGAAAGTATTTTTTTATAAAAGATAATACCTGTACAAAAGTAAAACAATGTTTTTTGATTATCAAAAAAAAATTGTTTTGTCCACAACTATTATAATGTATAAAATATTCATAATGCATGTGTTTCTTCAAGAATTAAGATCACTAGTGGATAATGAGAATAATTCAGTAGTGACTAATGGATATCGTAATTTTCGGAGAAACACACATGCATTATGAATATTATATACAATAGTCATGGACAAAATTTTGTATTCTACTCGCGTTTAATGGCTATTATTCTCTACTAGGCCACTCGCCTGCGGTTCGCGGCTCTGAATTTCACTTCGTGAATAATAGACATCATTATACGCTCGTTGAATTTTTATTTATTTTTCAATTTTCATTCATTTGTTTACCAAACAAATTCTGCACCCACTCATCAAGTGTGAAAGCGTAAGAAACAAGATGAACTCTGCTGGAATACTCGCGAAATTCTAGGACGTGGCCATGGATTTATAAGGAACGATCAGGTGTCTACTCAGAAACGTCGAAACTGTTTTCCTTTTCCAGAATTTACTGGTTATGGAAAATTCGTGAACAAGGTGGGTTTATTAGTCCTCGTAACTTTATTTTTATATAGGTTGTTTATGAAAACGATTCCCAAAAGTTGAGAACTTCAAAAAATATGTTGAGGCAAACATGACTTGAAGCAATATTTCCTGAACAAATGAATAAATCGCAGTGATAGTTTTAGTATATTTTTGTAATAATTATTATAATTTAGATGTATCTGTTATTCATATCTGGGCATGATTTATTACAGAGATCAATCCTCGCCGGGCCACCGTGCTGGTTAATCGCACGTTAAAAGGTAAGGCCTCGTTGATCCATTGCTCGCACAAGTTTCGACTTTTGAGGGTTGACGTTCGTCAGCTGGTTAACGGAACGAACAAACAAACCCTATAACCAAACTGATATCACTTTAAATCGACGCGTATTTCTCTAAGAAAGTCAACATCTTCAGTAAGGGAAAATTGATATTGAATCTGGAGATTAGGTTAGCTAATTTATATAAATCACAATCTAATATCGTACATGTAGGAGAATTATTGTTCTTACCGCCACTACCTTGGATCGTAAGATATATGAGAACAATATAGTTTATTTATCAACATACAGATACATATAAAAATCTTTTGGTATGAATGAACAAAGACTGATGCAACTCATTTAGAATCAGTATCAGTTTTCTTCTGAAGAAGCTTTTTTACCAAAACGCCCGATAGGTCAATTAATAACCGTTTGATGTGGGTAATTGATCTCTATAAAAGTCTCAACTCAATACATCAACATGTTTGTCTTTATATATTTTATATTCTTATATATTCCTGAAAAAACACATATGTTTCTTGGGACAAGTGATAAACAACAAATCAATTGGGTGCTAGATATTAATCTTGGGAAATCACCAATATTCTGGAGTTGAAACTGTTTTGAAAATGCCCCGTTTTCGAATTACCAGGGAATAAAAAAACTCTCACCTAGTTGACTATATTATGCTGTGTTGAACGGCAACCAAGATATGAATTATGTAGTTGAGGATGTTGTATAGGAATTTCAGAGCCTCGGACAAAATAAAGGATTACCCAATGAATTTGAATTATATTTAGCAAACGTTATATAGAATCGAAACAAGTCACTGGATATTGGATTATAAATGGTATATTTTTAGGAATTGACTTGATAAATATTTTGAATCCACAAATTTGGCGATAATTTCCATGAACCGCCAAGATTCTAGTAACTGCCTATTACTAGCCGACTCGTGCCCACATTGTCGGGCGTTAATTATTTTTGTAATGCAGTTATATTGTATAGTTCTCAGTAAGGAGTTTTATCAGGATCATCACAGGGCTCTGCCTTCTGGGCGCACTTATAAAACCCTTTTTTACCCCGTTAGGCGATTTATTTTTCATAAAATTCGAACACGTCTTCCATCTATTTTTTTGAAGAATGTTCACGCAAAATTTGAAGTAGATTGGACATAGGAATCACTTTGTACAAAATTTGCCCTGTTTCTCACACCCTTTGGGGTAGAATTTCGGAAAATCTTATCGGATGCCTACGTTATTCAGGACAAAGCATATCATATGTATAGATTAACAAATGAACCATTCAAATTTGAACGATTTTTAGTGAACATTATGTTCGTGTATACCGAACCGTTAAGTCAGAGCAAATCGTTAAAACATCACATCTCGCTCGCTTTTCTCCGACTTGATTCAGATAATATACTATCATAATATTAGTATATGGTTCAGAAAATTAAGCTAAAAAAATGGTAAAACTTCGCAATTTTTTCGTCCAGCACCGATTTGTACAGAAATTTGGGATTAGGCTTATTTCACCCTCTAGTTCATTTTCTATATTGTGCCGTTGTAGCTTTTTGTTTTTTAGGGGTGAAAACTACCCCTTATTGTCAAAAATTATAAAATGACATTAAAAACCTAAATATGGATAAAAATAGTTAAATAATGATTGTTTCATGCTTTAGGATACAATATCATAAGCTTTCAACCTACCCTTGTTAGAAACTACCCTTGAAAACATTGAAATTTTTATAATATGTCTCCGAACTTTAGAATACACTGGTGAGAAATCAACGAAATATACACTCACACAAGCATACACGTGAGCAGATGTTTCTTCTTCTGTCTTCCAATATGAATGGAAAAAGTGGAACATATAACGTATAACGGCCAAATATACCGGTTATGTAGATTACTACGCTCCGAAGCGGATAATTCGAATTTTTCCAAAAAAAATTGATCGGTTTTTAAAGCATAGCATCTTCATTTTAGGTGATAGAATTTTTTTAGCGTAAACGACTTCGTAGGGCTTTTCAAGAGCTATAAGACTATGTGTATTAAATAACTTAAGATACCTTAATTTTTGAATGGGGACAGTTTAAAACGCTTGAATAAGGTGATATTCGATCGTAAATGTAGGTGTTAAACGGATATATATCTCGCCGAATATTCACTATACAAAAAATCTGCACACAGGGAAATTTTTTTCATCAAAAAAGCTACAGTTTAGAACTTTATCTTTTCGTATCTTTATTATTTTGGGGGATATTTTTAAGGAAAGGATTCAAAAAAAAGAAATTGAAAAACTCGTTTTCTCTTTAAACTCTTATTTTTCTAAAATTAGGCATTTCAAATTGGTCAAACTTCGTGGGACCAATTATAGTACATATATAAATAGAATCACAGAAGGGTGGCGATCAATTCTGATTAGGGGGTTCTTTGGGGGTTGTTTTCACAGATTTTTTTCGTAGAAAAAAGCGGGTACCAATCTTATTCTGATCATAAGTCGGTCAATTTTCATGTTAGAGACACTTTTTTGTTTTTGGTTGAAAGCTCTAGTTGAATACTTTGAAAAAGATTCCATGAGCTTTCTTCGGAAAGTGCAAATTTTTCTCGTTCTCGTTCTCGTCGCAAACGACCGACGTTGCCACC